>WOXC01004417.1:0-24968 GCA_011680675.1 Gymnobelideus leadbeateri | reverse complement strand
CTCAAAATCTGGTGGAAATGAATGATGTGAAACGGAAGTTAATAAAGCATTTGTTTATATTGAAAAAAAAAAAAAACCTCTAATCATCCTTCATGAAATTCTCAAGAAAATATCCCTGATAGTTTAAAATCAGTGGGCAAAATAGCGGTTGAAAGAATCCACTGATCACCTCTTGAAAAATATCCCAAAAAAGAAAACTCCGAAGAATATTATAGCTAGGTTCCAGAATTACCAGATCAAGTACAAATATTACAAGAATCCAGGAAGATACTATTTGAACATTGTGGTAACATAATCAGGATAACACAGGATATGGAAATTTCTAAACGGAGGGATTGAAAAGCTTGGGATATCTGGAAGTCAAAGGAGCTGGGATTAAAACCAAATTAAATATCAAGTTAAAAAAATTAAAACCAAGAATCTCCTACCCATCAAAACTGAGTATCATGTTTCAGGGTAAAATATGATGATTCAATGAAATAGAGTACTTTCTTTTTTTTTGTCTTCTGTGTATTTGTTGTTTTGCAGCAATATGCCCAACACATATCATGATAACTGCCAAAGTCAGCTGTGCAGAATAGCATATATAGTGCTTAAGTAGAAAGGGGGGAAATGATTTTTTAAAATAAATACTTAAACACAAATTGATGGTTATACAAAAGCGCATTTGAACTAGATGGTCTAAGTTGATATGCCTCCTTGGTCCCACAGTAACTGTTACTTTCCCAAAAACCAATAGAATCAATATACTGAAT
Source organism: Gymnobelideus leadbeateri (assembly GCA_011680675.1). Lineage (NCBI taxonomy): Eukaryota > Metazoa > Chordata > Mammalia > Diprotodontia > Petauridae > Gymnobelideus > Gymnobelideus leadbeateri. The sequence continues at coordinate 24,213 of WOXC01004417.1, read as the reverse complement.
CATTATCAGTTCCACTGTGTGAATAATGGATCACAATAAATGAGTACCTTTTTCTTTTTTATTTTTTTTTCTTTAAACAAATACTTTATTAACTTCTGTTTTACATCATTCATTTCCGCCAGATTTTGAGTTACAATCATTTCCCCCCCATTATTCCCCTACCCAATCTCCCAGAATAGCAGTCCCACAAGATATCGCTTCCTCCAATCTGCTCTCTCCCATACCTTCTCCCATACCCCCATTGACTTTTCCATTAGAGGAAGATGAATCTTTGTGTCCCAATGCCTGCACATCTTATCTCCCAATTATAGGCAAAAGAGTATTAATAATAGTATTTATATATATATTTGAAACATTTAATGTTACAACCTCGAATTTCAGATCCATTTCCTTCCTCCCTTGTCACCCATTCCTTCTTGGGATATAAGTAATTCAGTATATGTTGTACATGTCTAGCTATGCAAAACATTATCATAGTAGATATATTGTTCAAGGCTGCTTATAATTCCCTCCCACTCATCCCACCCCCCACCTGGTCCATTCCCTATATGATACTGTCCCTCTTCTATAGTGGGTACTTCCAACCTCCCCTCATCCCAAGGATGTCCTCCCATCCATCATCTCTCCTTTCATCCCCCTTCCCCCTATCCTGCTGCAGGTTGAGATATCCCATTTAGTATGTATGTCATTTTCTCCCTGAACCAAATTCAATGTGAATGTGGTTTTGCCTTTTTAGCCTTCCTTATTCTCCCCCTCCTTTGCACCCACTTCCCTACATGAGATAGTTTACCCTACCATGTCTCTCCCCATCTCCTCTTGCCACTTTCCTCTCTCACCTCATAATTTCATCCCTTGAGTACTCTCCCTTCCCAACAAAATCAACCTATGCCCTCTATCCATATATAACTGTAACCATATACACACACATTCACATATGTATTCGTATGACCACACCCCCTTCTTCCATTATTTTCATAGTGGGAATGATATCATCAGTCACAGATATTGCTTTTCCATATAGGAATGTAAATAGTTCAACTTTGATAAGTTCCTTTTGATTTCTTTTCCCTGATTACCTTCTCAGGCATCTCTTACCTCTTGCGTCTGGATGTCAAATTTTCTATTCAACTCTGGTTTTTTCCTCAAGAATGCTTGAAAGTCCTCTATTCCACTGAATGACCATATTTTCCCCTGAAACAAAATACTCAGTTTTGCTGGGTAGGTGACCCTTGGGTTCATTCCCAGGTCTTTTGCCCTCTGGAATATCATATTCCATGCCCTTCTATCCCTCAGTGTAGAAGCTGCCAGGTCCTGGGCTATTCTGATTGTGTTTCCACAATATTGAAATTGTTTCTTCCTGGCTGCTTGTAGTGTTTTCTCCTTGATCTGGGGATTCTGGAACCTGGCTATAATATTCCTGGGAGTTTTCTTTTTGGGATCTTTTTCAGGAGGTGATTGGTGGATTCTTTCAACCTCTATTTTGCCCTCTGGATCTAAAACATCAGGGCAGTTTTCCTTGAGAATTTCTTGAAGGGTGATTTCTAGGTTCTTTCTTTGATCATGGCTTTCAGGTAGTCCAATAATTTTTAAATTGTCTCTCCTGGATCTATTTTCCAGGTCAGTGGTTTTTCCCATGAGATATTTCACATAGCCTTCTATTCTTTCATTTGTTTGGATCTGTTTAATAGTATCTTGATTTCTCATAAAGTCACTAGCTTCCATTTGCTCCAGTCTAACTGAAGGAATGAATCTCCTCAGTGAGCTTTTGAGATTCTTTTTCCATCTGGCAAATTCGACTTTTTAAGGCATTCTTCTCCTCATTGCCCTTTTGGGCCTCCTTAGCCATTTGAGTTAGTCTATTTTTTAAGGTGTTGTTTTCCTCAGTCAGGCTGTTGACCCTCATTTCATACTTTTCCTGCATCCTTCTCATTTCTCTTTCCAATTTTTCCTCCACTTCTCTTGTTTGATTTTTAAAGTCCTTCTTAAGGTCCTCTATGGCCTGCAACCCGCTCATGTTTTCCCCTGGGGCTTTTGGAGCAGGACTTCTGACCTCACAGTCCTTTTCCCGCTCTATGCCCCCAAAATAGGAGTCTAGGGTTGCATTTTTCTGTTTCCTTTGCCTTGGCATGTTGCCACTTAATTACTTGACTTTTGGGCTTGTTGCCACACTATGGCTTTAAGGCCAGATAGAGGAATTTTCGTCCCGAACGTGTGGGGGGCAACTTCCGTTTCTGGCAAGCTGTAAACCCACCCACAACTTCCACCCTAGATCACAATCCAGATCCAGGGAGGTTAAAGCAAGAGCGATTACCCCCCAAGACTGATCGCTGGATATCCCCACGATTTGTAGGCTGGGAGCCAGAAATGCCTCTGAAAACTACACAGTGGCGTGTCTCCTCAGCAGCTTCTAGCCCCCAGGGGAGGGAGCTGACGCATTCCCCAAATACAGGTCCCAAAGTCCATAGGACACTAACCTCTTACTTTGTCCTAGGCAAGTCTATGTTGATAATTCTGGCGTCTCCACAGGTCCTGGTGTTCTGGGGTTCCTCCAGCCGGCTGCTGGCCCTGCCGCCCTGGGGCTAAAACCTCGGCTCACGTGGACCTGGGCTCGGCTCCTGCGCTCTGCGCGCTGCCGGCTCCCAGACCACTGCGCTGGTCCTTCCTGCAGGGTGCTGGGCTGTCCTCAGCGGGAGGTTAGCTTCTCTGTGTCGTTCTGTGGGTGCTGGGGCTCCAGAAGATTTTCAGAGTCCTTTTTTACATAGTTTGAGGAGAATCTGGGGGCAGAGAGGCTTGGACTAGCTGTTTCTACTCCGCCATCTGAGTACCTTTTTCTAAGAGCTTTTCCTGGCTCCCATACAAACATGATCAGGCCTGGATTAAAAGACAACAAGAATTTCTTGAAGGTCAGTGATCCAAAATGTTTAATATGGTTAAGTATTCTACATGATCTACATTCACTGGTTTCTTTTTTAATCAGGATCTACTTAGATTACTTTCTTCAATTCATCATACAGGACAAGCATGAAAACACCACCCATGCCTCTAAGAACATTTGACCAGGCACCCTTGAAGAAAGCTTTGCCATGCTCATTTTTAGCAATCTTCTTCCAGCAGTCAAGTGTCCCAGTGTACATTATATCAGGTCCTTTGAGACCAGACTGTATCATCATTTGTCGTCTTTTGTATCAAAGGCATGGGAGACTACACCTGATACAGCAATGCAATCATCCAGCTTATCCAGATGATTGTGCAATCATCCAGCTTATCACAATATGAGTGTTCTTTGGATCTGGGAGCATACATTTTGCTGTATCATAGATTCCAAAGTAAGCTGCTCTAAAGATAATGATACCCTGCACTGAGATACTGAAACCTTGATACAAGTTCCTAATTCCATCAGACTTGGTGATTTTCTTTTTTTTTTAATTAATTTATTAGTTTAGGTTCAGTTAACAAGATTCAATTCCGTAGTTCCTTGATTTTCAAATTTCTTTTACTTCCCTCCCCCTTCCCCAACAATAGCATATAGTCCAGTATAGGACCTGCAAATACATTGATATTAGACATTAGTCCAATTTCAAAGGCATATTGTACTAGGTGGGATGAAAGATGGTAAGGAAGAAATAAAACCAAACAATGAAAAGAAAAAGACCTATTAGTTTGCTTCCATCAAGATTCAGGTTGAGTTTTTCTAGTTATATCTCTGGAGGTCATATTTCTCTCCTTTTTGAGTCTTTTGGGATTGACTTATATCACTGCCTTGCTGAAAAAAGTCCATTCGCTCATAGTTGGTAATCACATATATGATGTGTCTGTGATTTTATACAGATTTCTTCTGATTCTCCTCTTCTCACTCAGTATCAGTTTGTATAAGTCTCCCCAGGTAAATATGAAATCCATCACCTCCTCGTTTCTTATAGCACAATAATATTCCGTTACATTAATATAGCAAAACTTGTTTAGCCATTCCCCAATTGATGGGCACTCATTTAGTTTCCAATTCTTTGCAACCACAAAGATGGCTGCTATAAATATTTTTGTACATATGGGTCTTCCTCCCACTTCTATGATCTCTTTGGGATATAACCCAAGAAGTGGTATTGTTGGGTCAAAGGGTATGAAATTATTTATAGTCCTTTGGACATAATTCCAGATTGCTCTCCAGAATGGCTGAATAAGTTCACAACTCCACCAGCAATGCATTAGTGTTCCAATTTGTCCACATCCTCTCCAGCATTTGTCATTTTCTTGTTTTGTCATCTTAGCCAATCTGACTGGAGAGATGTGGTATCTCAGAGTTGTTTTGATTTGCATTACTCTAATCAATAGTGATTTAGAGCATTTCTTCATATGTTTATAGATATCTTTAATTTCTTTCTCTGAAAACTGCCTGTTCATATCCTTTGACCATTTTTCAATTGGGGAATGACTTATATTCATATAGAGTTGACTCAATTCTCTCTATATAAATTTTAGAAATGAGTCGTTTATCAGAGAAATAAGTTGTAAATAGTCTTTACCAATTTTCCACCTCCCTCTTGATCATGGCTACATTGGCTTTGTTTGTACAGAAGCTTTTCAATTTAATGTGATCAAAATAATCCATTTTGCATTTTATAATGCTCTCTAATTCTTGTTTGGTCCTAAAATATTCCCCTCTCCACAAATCTGTCAGGTAAACTATTCCTTGCTTTCCCAGATTGCTTACAGTATCATCCTTTATGCACCCATTTAGACTAGATTTTGGTATATGGTGTTAGATAATGATCTATGGCCAGTTCCTGCCATACTTTATTACAGTTTTCCCAACAATTTTTGTCAAATCGTGCATTCTTATCCCCAAAACTAGGGTCTTTGGGTTTATCAAACAATAGATTACAATATTCATTACCTGCTGGGTCCCCTGCACCGAATCTATTCCATTGATCCACTAACCAACCCCTCTGTCAGTACCAAGCAATTCTGATACGTGCTGCTATATGATACAGATTAAGATCTGGCATAGCTAGTCCACCTTCCCTAGCACTTCCTTTCATTAATTCCCTTGATATTCTATACCGTTTGTTTTTCCAAATAAATTTTCTTATTGTTTTATCTAACTCTAGAAAGTAATTTTTTGGTAAATTGATTGGTATGGCACTAAATATATAGTTTAGTTTGGGTAAACTTGTCATTTTTATTATATTAGCTCAACCCAGCCAGTAGCAATTGATATTTTTACAACTATTTGGATCTGACTTTATTTGTGTGAGAAGTGTTTTGTAGTTGTGATCATATAGATTCTGGGTTTATTTTGGCAAGTAGATTCCCAAATATTTTATAATGTCTACAGTGACTTTCAATGGGATTTCTCTTTCTATCTCTTGTTGTTGAGTTTCATTAGAGACGTACAGGAATGCTGAGGATGTATGTGGGTTTATTTTATATCCTGCAACTTTGCCAAATTTATTTATTGTCTCAAGTAGCTTTTTACTTGATTCTCTAGGATTCTCTAAGTATATCATCATATCATCTGCAAAGAGTGATAGTTTGGTCACTTCTTTGCCTAATTTGATTCCTTTGATTTCTTTTTCTTCTCTAATCGCTACTGCTAGTACCAGATTGAATAAGAGGGGTGATTTTGGACACCCTTGTTTCACTCCTGATCTTGGAAACACTTCTAGTTTATCCCCATTGCATATAATAATTGCTGATGGTTTTAAAATAGATTCTATCAACTATTTTAAGGAAGGCTCCATTTATTCCTATACTTTCTAGTGTTTTTAATTGGAATGGATGTTGTACTTTCTCAAAAGCCTTTTCTGCAGCTTTTGAGATGACCATGTTGTTTTTGCTAGTTTTGTTGTTGATATGCTCAATTATATTGATGGTTTTCCTAATATTAAACCATCCTTGCATTCCTGGAATGAATCCTACCTGATCAGGGTGTATTATTTTTGTGATAAGTTGTTGGAGTCTTTTGGCTAATATTTTATTTAGAATTTTTGCGTCTAAATTCATGAGGGAGATTGATATATAATTTTCTTTCTCTGTTTTATCTCTTCCTGATTTAGGAATCAGTACCATATTTGTGTCATAGAAATAATTTGGTATTACTCCTTCTTCACTAATTTTCCCAAATACTTTGTAGAGTATTGGAATCGATTGTTCTTTAAATGTTTGATAGAATTCATTAGTGAACCCATCTGGCCCTGGAGATTTTTTCCTAGGGAGTTCATTGATGGTTTGTTTGATTTCTTTTTTCTGAGATGGGGTTATTTAGGTAATTCACTTCCTCTTCAGTTAATATGGGCAATTTGTGATTTTGTAAATATTCATCCATTTCACTAAGATTGTCATATTTATGTGCATACAATTGGGAAAAATAATTCCTCATTATTTTTTGATTTCCTCTTCATTAGAGGTAGATTCACCCTTTTTATTTTTGATACTCATAATTTGGTTTTCTTCTTTCTTTTTTATCATATTGACTAAGGGTCTATCAATTTTGTTGATTTTTTCATAAAACCAGCTCTTAGTTTTATTTATTAATTCAATGGTTTTCTTAATTTCAATTTTATTAATCTCACCTTTGGTTTTCAGTATTTCTAATTTAGTACTAAATTGGGGATTTTCAATTTGTTCTTTTTCTAGCTTTTTCAATTGCATGTCCAATTCATTGACCTCCCTTCTCTCTGCTTTAATTATGTATGCACTCAGGGATATAAAACTTCCCCTGAGAACTGCCTTTAGTGCATCCCACAAATTTTGGTATGTTGTCTCATTATTATCATTCTCTTGAATGAAATTATTGATTGTTTCTATAATTTCTTCTTTGACCCACCAATTTTTTAGGATTAAATTGTTTAATTTCCAATTAGTTTTTGGTCTATCTTTCCATGGCCCTTTATTGCATATAATTTTTATTGCATCATGATCTGAGAATGATGCGCTTACTATTTCTGCCTTTCTGCACTGGATTGTGAGGTTTTTATGCCCTAGTACATGGTCTATTTTTGAGTATGTACCATGCACTGCTGAGAAGAAAGTAAATCCATTTTTTTCCCCATTCAGTTTTCTCCAGAGTTCCATCAAATCTAGTCTCTCTAATATTCTAATCACCTCCTTAACTTCTTTCTTGTTTATTTTCTAGGTTAGATTTATCGAGTTCAGAGAGGGGAAGATTAAGGTCCCCCACTAGTATAGTTTTGCTATCTATTTCTTCCTCTAATTCCTTTAACTTCTCCTCTAGGAATCTGGATGCTATACCACTTGGTGCATATATATTAAGTAGTGATATTGTTTCATTCTCGATGGTGCCTTTTAGTAGGCTGTAGTTTCCTTCCTTATCTCTTTTTTTAACTATTGCAAATATTTTAATAAGTGTTCTCTGCAAGGCATTTAAAACACCAGTTTGTGAGGATAAACTCCATTGGAGAGAGAGAAGACAGAAAGCAGGTAGCCATGGAGCTGAGGAATTTTCTTGATTTGGGGTAGGATCTGAGAGTCTACTGTTTTCTGATCAGCCTTGCACTGCTCTGTAATCTCGTATTTCTCTTTTTCTGCATCAAAAATATCTCCTTCTTGGTGTCTAGGTTTACGGAGCCTCTTCTTCTTGAAGTAAGCATCAGCAAGATGATTTGGAATTTTCACACCTGAAAGGTTAACTCGGGTAGAAGTGGCAATGACAAATTTCTGATGGGTCCTTCTCAGAGTAACACGGTTGATGGTCAGAGGTCCAGTCACCAGTAGCAAGCCACTAGCCAGTTGCTTTAGGAAAACCATGAGCTTGCCTCTGTGGAGGCCAGTGAGCATGATCAGAACCGTACCGGGCTTGATGCTAGCTCGAAGTCTCCTCACATGCTGGCTAAAGGGCTTTTTGCCATGACTTAGCAGCTTTCTAGGCACATCCTCAGTAGGGTAATACCTAGGCATTTTGCGAATCTTTACCACTCGAGTTCCTCCATTCTTATCACCACCAACAGACTTTGAGATAGTAGCAGGCACTTTGTCTTTCTTCTTCCTTTCAATCCGCGTTTTGGAAGCAGCATATTTCCGCTTGTACATGGCTCTCCGGGAATACATGGCAGACCTAGAGTATCTACCGATCCCTCGGGCCAGGACGGGGTTCCGACTGCAATGCTTTCGAGACTTCTTGGCCTTTTCAGTTACATCTTCCGTTTTTTCTCTTTTTTTTCCTTTTTGACCTTCTTTTCCTTGGGTGGATTTTGGTCTGCCATCTTGAGAGATGGGAAAGGGCTCCTTATCTCTTTTAATTAGATCTATTTTTTGCTTTTGCTTTATCTGAGATAAGTATTGCTGCCCCTGCTTTTTTTACATTAGCTGAGGCATAATGCATTTTACTCCAACCTTTTACCTTTACCCTGTGGGTATCCCTTTGTTTCAAATGTGTTTCTTGTAGACAGCATATTGTAGAATTGTGGTTTTTAATCCATTCTGCTATCTGCCTCTGTTTATGGGAGAGTTCATCCCATTCACATTTACAGTAATGATGACTATCTGTTTCTTTCCCTCCATCCTATTCCCTCCCCTGTTTATGTTTTTGTTTCTTCCTTCTCCCTTCCCCTCGTTGAAGTTTTCCCTTTTGACCACCCCCTCCCTCATTGTTCCCACCCAGTGACCCCCCTTCTTAACCTACCCTCTCCCCTTCCTACTATTTCCCTCCCTTTTAATCCCCCCTTTAGTCTCCTCCTTTTCACCCCCCCTTACCCTTCCACTATTTATAGGACACAATAAATTTTTATACTTCTCAGAGTAAATTACTCCGTTTGATTCCAAACCAATGAGGGTACATTTCAAACAGTGCTTCTCTCCCTCCCTCCTTTTCCTCTATTTAATGAATTATGTATCTATTCACATTAGAATCTTAAACTTCACTCATTAATTTGATCCCTCTTTGGACCAGAACCAGTGAGAATAATGTTCAAATGATGCTCTTCTACCTCTTTCTTTACCCTCTTCTATAGTGTGTCTTGATGCCTCTTCAGATGCCATATTTTACCTTTTCCTAGCTCATGCTTTCCTTTTTCCCATTACAGTCTCTTTGATCCCCTTAATAGTCTTTTTTTTTACACTTGATGTTAGTGCATTTATACCCACACCCTCTATCTAAGTATAACCCTTTTGAAGGTCATGATAATCATAAAGATTTCAAATATTGACAGTTATCAGCTCCACATATAGGGATGTGAACTTTTTGCTCTTGTTGCATCCAAAGTAATGAGTGTGTGTTTTTGGGTGTGGGCATGTTCACTTCTGCATGTGTGAGTCTATGTTACCCTTGTTTACCTTTTTATGTCTTTCTGGAGTCTTGTAATTGAAGATCAAATTTTCCATTGAGCTCTGGCTTTTTCATCAGGAAAGTCTGGAAGTCCCTTACTTCATTAAACATCCATCTCCTTGCCTGAAAGATTGTGCTCAGTTTTGCCGGCTAGTTAATCCTTGGTTGTAGTCCTAGCTCTCTTGCCCTACAAAATATCAAATTCCAGTCCCTCCACTCTTTTAATGTAGAAGCTGCTGGGTCCTGTGTGATCCTAACTGTAGTTCCTCGATATTTGAATTGTTTCTTTTTGGCTACTTGTATAATTTTTTTTCTTTATTCTTGTAATTCTGGAATTTGGCTACTATATTTCTTGGAGTTTTCAATTTGGGATCTCTTTCAGGAGGAGTCCGGTGAATTCTATCGATAGCTATTTTACCTTCTGATTCCAGGACCTCAGGACAGTTTTCTTTGACAATCTTTTGGAGGATGTTGTCTAGGCTGCTTTATTCATCATGGCTTTCAGGTACACCAATAATTCTTAGGTTGTCTCTCCTGCCTCTGTTCTCTAGGGCAGTTATTTTTCCAGGGAGATATTTTACATTTTCTTCCAATTCTTCGATCGTCTTGTTTTGTTTGATTGACTCTTGCTGCATCATAGAGTTCTGAGTTTCAGTTTGATTGTTTCTAATTTTTAGGGAATTATCTTCAGTTAGTTTTTCAAGTTCCTTTTTTTAGGGAGGCATTTTCTCCACTTCACTAATTTTACTTTTTAAGGATTTGTTTTCTTCACTGAGACTTTTTTCCAAGTTGGTCACTGCTTCCCTGATTTGGTCTTTAAAATTTTTCTTAAGCTCCTCCAGGAATGCTATTTGGGCTTAAGACCAGATCACATTTCCTTCTGTGGTGTTAGGTGAGGGTAGAAAGTCTAAATTGTCCTGTGTAATTAGTTGTTCTTCCCCTACATAGTAGGCTCGAATAGACTTTCTTGCCTTCCCCTTCTCCTTTTCACCTTCCTTCCTTCCCCTTGTGACTTCCTGTTTCTTAGTTTCTCAGGCTATGAGTTTAGGACCTGATCCTTGACTTTGAATACTTCTGGGTGTCTAGTTTATGGCTAAGTCAGGGAAATCAGTGAGGAATATAGATGTGTAGGTGGGGTGAGTCTGACCACTTCAGATTTCTGCCTCTATAGCCCTGGGCTATAAGTAGGATTTTATTGGTGAGGGGAGGTGGGGCTTGTTGGGACCCCTCCCTCTCTTCTCTTCAGACTCCTGGTTGTCTCAGTTACACTCCTTCTTGGAGACTCTCAAGCCTGAGGTTATTTCCATTAATTTGGGATTTCAATCTGGGTGGGAGACTTATCTTTGGGTTTTCTGCTTCATGAAGGAGGGATGGGAGGATCAGATCAGCTAGAATTTACTTTGCCACTCCAGCCCCTGTAGTATACAGGCAGTCACTTTCTAAACATCCATGTTGGGGGCAGAATGCAGCCTGAGAAGCCACTCTCTCCACTGGGGGCCCGACTATCCTACCTGGCTCCAATGATCCTTCCCCTCTGCGAGATGACTGCAATTCATCCTTGGTATGTCTGCAGGCTGGGGCTTTTACTCTCTCTGGTGTAGTTTGCTTCTCTGCACTTAGGTCTGAGCTGGGCAGACCTCCGGCGCTTGACCTGTCTGGATACACTGGGCAACCTCCTGGACTGGACTCTGCCACCCTCCAGTGGCTCCGTCATTCCAGAATCCACTCAGATTCACCCTCTGAGACTTAGTGACTGAGGAGCTCAGCGAGGTCACTGCTTCCTTTCTGCCATCGTGGCTCCCTATGGCTCACTTTAAAAAGTATTTTTTTTGCTAACTTGACTGGTATGGCACTAAATATATAGTTTAGATTGGGTAAAATTATCATTTTTATTATATTAGCTCAACCCAGCCACTAGCAATTGATATTTTTGCAACTATTTGGATCTGACTTTATTTGTGTGAGAAGTGTTTTGTAGTTGTGATCATACAGATTCTGGGTTTGTTTTGGCAAGTAGATTCCCAAATATTTTATAATGTCTACAGTGACTTTCAATGGGATTTCTCTTTCTATCTCTTAGTGTTGAGTTTCATTAGAGGTGTACAAGAATGCTGAGGATTTATGTGGGTTTATATTATATCCTGCAACTTTGCCAAATTTATTTATTGCCTCAAGTAGTTTTCTTTTTTTTACTTGATTCTCTAGGATTCTCTAAGGATATCATCATATCATCTGCAAAGAGTGACAGCTTGGTCACTTCTTTGCCTAATTTGATTCCTTTTATTACTTTTTCTTCTGTAATTGCTACTACTAATGTTTCTAATACCAGAATAAATAAGAGGGGTGATAGTGGACCCCTTGTTTCACTCCTGATCTTATTAGAAAAGATTCTTGTTTATCCCCATTGCATATAATACTTGCTAATGGTTTTAAATAGATGCTACCAACTATTTTAAGGAAGGCCCCGTTTATTCCTGTACTTCCTATTGTTTTTAATTGGAATGGATATTGTACTTTGTCAAAAAACTTTTCTGCTTCTATTGAGATGATCATGTGTTTTCTGCTTGTTTTATTGTTGATATGCTCAATTATACTGATGGTTTTCCTAATATTAAACCATCCTTGCATTCCTGGAATAAATCCTACCTGATGAAAATATATTATTTTTATGATATGTTGTAGTGGCCTTTTAGCTTTTAATTTGTTTAAAAGTTTTGCATCTAAATTCTTGAGGGAAATTGGTCTTTAATTTTCTTTCTCTGTTTTATCTCTTTCTGATTTAGGAATCAGTATCGTATTTGTGTCATAGAAAGAATTGACTTCTAATACCTCTGGGTGGCTAATTTATGGCTAAGTCAGGGAAGTCAGTCAGGAATGTAGATGCATAGGTTGGGCTGAGTCTGACCACTTCAGATTTCCACCTCTATACTCCTGGGCTATAAGTAGGCTTTTGTTGGTGAGGTGAGGGGGGCTTGTTGGGACCCCTCCCTCTCTTCTCTTCAGACTCTAGGCTGTCTCAGTTACACCCCTTCTTGGAGATTCCAAAGCCTGAGGATATTTCCATTAACTTGGGATTTCAATCTGGGTGGGAGACTTATCTTTGGGTTTTCTGCTTCATGAAGGAGGGATGGGAGGATCTGAGCAGCTAGAATTTACTTTGCCGTTCCAGCCCCTGTATTATACAGGCAAGCAGTTTCTGAACTTCCATGCTGGGGGCAAAATGCTGCAGGAGAAGCTGCTGTCTCTCCTGCGGGCCCAACTCTACTACATGGCTCCAATGATTCTTCCTGTCCCCTCATGGGACAAAGGCGATATGACTGAGATTCGTCCTTGGTATGTCTGCAGGCTGGGGCTTTTTCTCTCCTGGTATAGTCTGCTTGTCTGCTCTTAAGTCTGAGCTGTGCAGACCCCACTTGCTCTTCACTCGTCCTGTCTGGACGCACTGGGCAATTTCCTGGACTGGATTCTGCCACCCTTCATCTCTCAGTGGATTTTGTCACTCTGGAATCCGTTCAGATTCACTTTTTGAGGTTTAGTGACTGAGGAGCTTATCGAGGTTACTGCTTCTTTTCTGCCATCTTGGCTCCTCCCCAGAGTTGGTGATTTTCACAAGGCAGTCTCCCAGGCCTTTGAATTCACTCTCTGTGCCAGATTTTCCAACATCACCTGCCAAGCAGTTTCTCACAAAATCCAAGGGGTAGACAAAGCAGAGAGAAATGGCTCCAGCTGCACCACCAGAGGCACGATTGCCTGAAAAATACCTCCAAAACCGTGTGTGCTTGTCCACTCCTGCCAAAAACAGCTGCTTATACTTGTCCTTAAAGCAAAAGTTAAGGGCCTGGGTGGGGAAATATCTGATGACATTTGCTAAGTTACCCTGCCAGAAGGAAAGCACCCCTTGTTAATTTGGAATTTAGACAATCCATTATGCCTTTTTACTGCTTATCTGCAGCAGTTTCTTTACTTGCATGCTGCACCTGCAAGAGTAGCTTAACTTTCTCAATGGGGGCCACCGTGGTCTTGGAGATAGCAGTGGCTATGCAACTGGCCAGGAAGTCCTAGGAGAAGGAGATGGCCTGTTCCAAGATGGCTACAGAGGGAGAAGGTGTTGGAGGTGGAGAAGGAAACCCGGTGAGAGAGGGCCAAAAGCTGGGGCACTCGTTTCTGCTTGCACAACCCTTTGATACAGCTTGGACCCGAAATAGAGAACCTTCAAGTATTCTTGATGGTAAAAAAAAAAAGAGGGCAGAATAGAAAATCTGACATTCAGATATAAGAAGGAACAGAAGCATCTCTATATAGGAGGGTATATTGGTGTATGAATACATATGAGACAGTGTGTATATATGTGGACAGGTATACAGAGACGGGACACAGGGCAAATTGAGTTAGAGACACAGTACAAATTAAAAGGTGAAATTCAGAGGAGAGAGAGGGATATAATAAGAGCGCATGGGGGGAGACAGAATGGGGTAAATTCTCTCTTATAAATGAGGCAAGAGAAAAATTTTACAATGAAGGGGAAGAATAGGAAAGCAAAAGAGAGTGAATCAACCTTGCTCTCATTGAATTTGGCTTAGAGAGGGAAAGACTTCCACACTCAACAGGTTACCTCACCCTACAGGAGAATAGTGGGTAAGAGAATGAGAGAGGATATTATGGAAAGGAGGGCAGGCTGGGGGGGGGGGGAGAATTTGTAAACATCCGCTTTTGAAAAGAGACAGGATCAAAGTAGAGAATAAAAGAAGTGGGGTGAGGGATTGGAGGGAGGGAAATATAGTCAGTCTTTTACAATATATCCACTATGGAAAAGTTTTGCGTAGCTACACATGTAAAACCTATATTGAAATGCTTATCTTCCCAGTAAGAGTGGGAGACAAGAGAGAAAGGGAATGAATCTGGAATTCAAAGTTTTAAAATAAAATTTAAATATATATATATATATATATATATATTATTTCACATGTAACTGGGAAATACGACATACAGGCACTGGGACATAGAGATCCACCATGATTGACTGGAAATTTGGAGAGGGTATGGGAGAATATATGGGAGAGAGCAGATTGGAGGAGGGGATATCCAGTTGCAAAACTATTTTGGAGTGGGGAGTAGGGGAAAATGGGGAGAAAATTTGTAAGTCAAAATCTTGCAAAAATGAATGATGTAAACTACAAATTAATAAAGCATTTTAATAAAAAAACATAAGGGACAGAATCAAGGTAGATAATAGAACAATTGGGGGGATTAGATGGGATGGAGGGAAATATAGTCAGTCTTTCACAATATAGCCACTATGGAAATGTTTTGCTTAGCTACACATATGCAACCTATAATGAATTGCTTGTTTTCTCTTTGTGGGTAGGTGAGGAGGGAAGAAGGGAAGGAATATGGAAATCAAAGTTTAAAAACAATTTTTCAGAATTTTTATTTTTATTTATTCATTCATTCATTCATTCATTCATTCATTCATTCATTCATTCGCTTGTTTGTTTGTTTAATGTACAGCCAGGAGATAAGCTGTCCAGGCCCTGGGGTATAGAAATCCATTTTGTAGAAAGCTGAGGGAGGAGAGGTGGCAAAGGATTCAAAAGAGAACTGATTGGGGTAGGGGTATTCAATAGGCTTATTATATTGGTGTGGGGGGTAGGAGAAAGACAGTGAGAACATTTGTAAGTCTAAATCTTGTGGAAATGAATGTTGAAAACAATAAATACATGAATAAATAAATGCAAAATCGAAAAAAGAAAAGAAAATGTTTGATATGATAGATGTCTGGAGGAAATTGAATAGGTATAGAAAGGAATATACTTTTCCTCATTGTTAAATCACCTATAGACAAAAACTGCCATGTACTAAGTGATTAAAGATCTGACAATCCAATGTTAAGTTGGATTAATATTCAAAATTAATATTTATTAATTGAATATTAATATTAAAGGTTAATATTTATTAATTGAATATCAACATTAAAATTAATATTTATTAATTTATTAATTGAATATTAATATTAAATACATCTTTTTCTTACTAAAATGCAATAGAAATTGTATGCAATAAAGTCACATGGAAAGATAGAATAAAATTAATTGCAAACTAAATGATCTAATACTAAAGAATAAATGGATCAACAACAACTTATAGTAATAATCACTAACTTCAGTGAGGAGAATTATATTAAAGAGACAAAATACCAAAATTTATTGAATGCAGCCAAAGAGATTCTTAGGGGAATATTTATATTTATAAATATTTACATTAATATAATATAGAAAGAAAAAGGAATGAATTGGTTCTCCAATTAAAAAAAAAAAGTTAGGGGAATCAAGCAAATTAAAAATTCCCAATTAATTACCATATTAGATATCCTGAAGATCAAAACACAGATTAATAAAATTAAAAGACCATTCAACAAATAAATAACAATGGAGTCAATTTTATGAAAAGAAATAATAAAACAGATATACTATTTGGTTAATTTGATTAAAAAAATGAAAAGAAGAAAAACAAATTACCAGTATCAAAAATTAAAAGGGTAGGCATGGCTAGTGGTGCAGTGAATAGAGCACTAGCCCTGAAGTCAGAAGGACCTGAGTTCAAATCCGACGTCAGACACTTAACACTTACTAGCCACATGTGTTTGGACAAGTTGCTTAACCCCAACTGCCCTCCAAATAGCAAAAATTAAAATTAAAATTAAATGAAAAGGGTGAATTTATTACAAATAAAGAGGATATTAATAGAACAGTTGTGAGTCATTTTGCCCAACTGTATTATAATAAACCTGACAATCTATATGAAACGGATGAATATTTACAAAAATACATTTTGGAGATTACTAGAATCATGAATAAAACACTTAACCTTTTATTGAAAAAAAAAATAAATTTAACAAGCCATCATCCCTAAGAAAAAATCTCCAGTACCAGATTGATTACAAGTGAACTCTATGAAACATTTTAAAGAGCAATTAATTACAATGCTATATAATCTATTTAGAGAAAACAGGCAAAGAAGAACCCTAGGTTAGGTACACAAGACACAGTAATCAATGACTATAGAAATATACTGATGGATGAACCCAAAGACTCCAGCTTCTGTGATAAGAATCTACTATCTGAGAGAAATTTCTGGGAAAACTAGAAAACACTATGGCAGAAACTAGGTGTAGAACATCATCTTAAACTATATATAAAAATAAGGTTAAAATGGATATATGATTTAGATATAAAGGGTGAAACTTAAAGCAAATTAGAAGTGTAAAGAATAATTTAACTGTCATATCAATGCAGAATGGAAGAATTTGTAAAAAAAAAAACTAGAGATAGAGAATATTACCAAATGCAAACTGCTTAATTTTGATTACATTAAATTGAAATGTTTTTGCATAATGAAACCAATGTAACCAAGATTAGAAGGGAAGTAGAAAGCTGGGAAATATTTTTTTTTTTTTAGCCAGTATCTCTGATGAAGACCTCATTAAAATATATATATATATATAGACAAGGGAGTCAAATTAAGAAGGATGCAAGTCATTACCCAATTGTCATATGATAAATTGTCAATACCTATGAAGAGTCAGTTTTCAGCCAAAGAAATTAAAGGTATCAATGTCATATAAAAAAAATTCTAAATTACTATGGACTAGAGGAATGCTAATTAAAATAAATCTGAGGCACCGCATCATGCCTGATAGATTGACTAACACGACTAAAGGGGAAAATGATATGGGTGGCTAGGTGGCTCAGTGAGTAAAGCGCCGGCCCTGGAGCCAGAAGGACCTGAGTTCGGATCCGGCCTCACACACTTAACCCACACAAACAAAAACCTAGCCGTGTGACTTTGGGCAAGTTAATTAACCCCAATTGCCCTAAAAGGGGCGGCTAGGTGGCGCAGTGAGTAAGAGCACCGGCCTTGGAGTTGGGATGACCCGAGATCAAATCCGGCCTCAGAAAATGAGCTCCCACACATAAATAATGACTAGCCGTGTAACCTTGATCAAGTTACTTAACCCCAATTGCTTTAAAAAAAAAAGGGGGAGGGAATGATAAATGTTGGACAATATGTGGGTAAATTGGAGCACCAATCTGTTGTTTTGGGGGGTTATGAATGAATATAAGCATTCTGGAGAGCAATTTAGAACTATGCCTAAAGGGTTGTAAAACTCTGCATACCCTTTGATCCAGAAATGCCTCTACTACATCTGTATCCAGCAGAGATCATAAAAATGGAAAAAAAAGACACACATGCACAAAAATATGTATAGGAGCTCTTTTGTGGTGATGAAGGCTTTTAAACTAAGGGGATTCCCATCCAATGCAGTATGGCCAAACAAGCTGCATATAGGAATGCAATAGAATTTTATTGTTCTATTTCTATTAAGAAATGGTGAGTAGGCACTCTTCAGTAAAACCTGGAAAGACTTGCATGGCCTGATGCTGAGTGAAGTGAGCAGAACCAGGAAGATAGTGAACTCAAGAACAGCAACATTGTGTGATGATGCATTTTGTTAGACTTAGATCTTCTGAACTATGCAATGATCTGAGATAATTCCAAAGGACTCATGATGGAAAATGCTCCACACGTTCATAGACTGAAAAGAATTATGGACTATGAATGCACATTGAAGCATAGTATTTTCTCGTTTTTGCTGTTTTTTATTAAATTTTTTTCTTTCTCATTTTTTCCTTTTGTTTTGATTCTTCTTTTACAATAAGATAAATGTGGAAATATGTATAATATGATAATAAAAGTATAACCTGTATCTTAAAGCAAGCTGTCTTGGGGAGAGTGTAGCAGAGGAAAGGAGGGGGGAAAAGGGATAAGATTCAAAACCTTATAAAAGCAAAAGTTGAAAATTAAAAACGAGGAAATACATTTTAAAACATAATTTTTGTTTGGTTTCATGTTTTGTTTTAATGGAAAAAAAACAGTTTTGGTTGCAGTTCCAATGAAACGTGGTTACTGTGTGTTAATCTGACTGAGGCCAGTAGTCTAGTAATCCAAAGCAAAGCTGGAGCCTTTAGAGTAAAGGCAGATGTAGAGGTAGGCAGAAGGTGTGGAAGTTACCAAGCTGCAAGGGGGAGGGAAGGAAGAGTCCCTAGAAATTGGAACCACTCTCCAAGAGAATCTGCTGTTGCCTGGAGAGCTTGGGAGTTGTTCCTTCTCCTCAGAGGGCTTCCAAAGCTGTAAGACCAATTTTCAAACAAGTTAGAAAACATTTACGCACCAACTGTATTCTACACACTGGGGATACAAAGAAAAAGCTCTTGCAACTCACTTCCAACTGGGTTCATTTCAATACCATAAGCATTGATTAGTGACTATGGGCCCAACCCACAGCCTTCATACTTGCTTTATTAATGAAAACAGACTGTCCATTTGAAAAAGGGGAACCCCATTACCTGGTGAAGTCTAAGAGGAATCTCTGAGGGCCCAGATTGAGAGGTTAATGTGAAGAAGGGAGAAGACTCCAAGTATGGGAGAAGAAAGTGAGAATGGCTGGCAGGTCCATCAACCTGGAAAGGCAGATGAAAGGAATTTTACATGCTGGGTTGAGCACTTTGGAATTTATCCTATAAGGGAGAGGGAGTCATGGAACATTTTGAGTCTGGTTGTAATATAGCCAATTCTGTCCCTTGGAAATATGACTTTGGTAACTGTGTGGATGTTGGAGCAGACAAAGAAGAAGCAAGTTTTGAGGTGACTTTAGTTGAGGTGAGAGCTGATTAGGGAGGGGAAGGAAATGAGATTAAGCTGGAGGCCACATGAGTGAAGAGGTGGGTGGGGTGAGGGGAGATATCTGTTCTTCTAGCTGACCCTAGTTCTGAGCAGGTGTTGAACTGGTCTTGGTTGTGAGCAGGTGAAGGTCCTGGGGGGACAGTTGGGAACACTTGCCACACTTCATCTCTTCATATACTCATTCCCCTCCCCCAGCTCCCATGAAGCAGAGCAAAGTCAATTCAGCAGCTTCTTGCCCAATGGAGACCAGGCTAATGGCAGCTGATAGCCCAGCCTGCACATCCCAAGGCAAGGCAGGGCTTTCGCTATTGTCAATCACTTTCATTTCCTCAGCTCCCCCATCTAACTTGTCCTCCTGGTCTGAGTCACTGTCATCAGTCTGGTCAACTGTCCAGTCCACCATGGCTTTCACCTCCATCTGCTTCTGGCCCATTAAAACATAATTTTTAAAATGTTTATTGAATAAGACATTAGAAAACACATTCAGCAAAGGGAAATATATTTGTGACATTGAAGACTTCACCTCAAATAAACTAAGTACAAATCTCTTCTGTTCTGATACTACTTTCTCTTTGTCTCTGGTGAGAAGGCTGACTATTATTCCAGACCATCATCCTCTGATTTTGCATTCAGATCCCTTCCTCCCTTGTCACCCACCCTTATTGGCAACATAAGCAATTCAGTATAGGTTGAACATGTGTAGCTATGCAAAACATTTACACAGTAGATATATTGTAAAAGACTCACTACATTTCCCTCCCTCCTATCCCACCTCCCACTTGTTCTGTCCTATACTTTGCTCCTTTCCCTTTTCAGAAGTGGATGCTTCCAACTTCCTTCTGTGCAAGCCTGCCCTCCCTTACCTCAACCCCTTCTTATCCCCATTTAGTGTCTATGTCATTCCCTCCCTAAGCCAAATTCACTGAGAATAATTTTGACCCATTCCCTTCTGCCTTCCTGATCTTCACTTTCACTGTAACCATTTTCCCTTACCTATTCCATATGAGATAGTTTACCCCATTCTCCCTCTCCCCTTGTATTTTCATTATATTCCCCTCTCACTTCTTAATTTCCCTTTTTAAGTATCATCCCTTCTCATTAAATGGGTCCCGTGCCCTCTATCTATGTATATGTGTACACATATATACACAGATTCACATATGAATTCATATGCCCATACCATTCTATACAGACATACACATAAACACAAATATTTCTATTCCCTTTGATTATTCTAATACTGAGAAAAGTTCCATAAGTTACAATTATTAGTTTTCCATGTAGGGATGTAAATATTTCTGCTTTGATAACTTCATGATTTCTTTTCCTTTTACCTTCTCTTTACTTTGATTCTCTTGCTTCTTGTATCTGAATGTCAAATTTTCTATTCAACTCAGTTTTTTTCATCAAGAATGCCTGAAAGTCCTCTATTCCACTGAATGACCATATTGTGCCCTGAAACATTATACTCAGTTTTGATGGATAGGTGATTCTTGGTTTTAGTCCCAGCTTTTTTGCTTTCTGGATTATCATATTCCAAACCTTCAAACCCACAGTGTAGAAGCTGCTAGAAGCTGTGTTATACTGATTGTGTTTCCACAATATTCAAATTGATCCTTAATGGCTGCTTGTAATATTTTCTACTTTATAAGGGAATTCCCGAACATTGATAAACTATTCCTAGGAATTTTCTTTTTGGAATCTTTTTTCAGGAGGTGATTGGCGGATTCTGACAAACTGTGTTTTGCCCTCTGGATCTAAAATATTAGGGCAATTTTCCTTGAGGTTTTCTTCAAGGTTAATTTCAAGGTTCTTCTTTTGTTGTTTTTGATAATGTATTTCAGTCAGTCCAATAATTGTTAAGTTGCTTCCTGTGGATCTTTTATTCAGGTCAGTAGATTTCCCAATATGATATTTCACATTGCTTTCTATTTTCCTTTGTATTGATATGTTTAATAGTAACTTGATTTCTCATAAAGTCACTAGCTTCCAATGGCTCCAATCTAATTCTGAACAATGATTCTCTTCAGTGAGTTTTTGAGATTTTTTTTTTCCATCTGGCAAATTTGGCTTTTTTAAGGCATCCTTCTCCTCACTGCCTTTTTGAGCCTCTTTTGCCATTTCAGTCTATTTCTTAAGGTGCTATATTCTTCATTCAGGTCGTTGACTCTCATTTCATAATTTTCTTGCATTGTTATCAGTTTTCTTCACAATTTTTCTCCACTTCTCTTATTTGGTTTTCAAAATCCTTTTTAAGCTCCTCTACAGCCTGTAACCAACTCATATTATTCTTTGAAGCTTTTGGTGCAAGAGTTCTGACTTCATTATATTCCTCCTGTTACTTTCTTTTTTTTTCCTTTTTCTTTTTCTTTTTTTTTAACAAATGCTTTATTAGCTTCTGGTTTACATCATTCATTTCCACCAGATTTTGAGTTACAATTTTTCCCCCATTTTTTTCCTACCCACCACCACAGAATAGCAGTCCCACTAGATATCCCCTCAGAAAATCTGCTCTCTCCCATATCTTCTCCCATAGCACCTTCGACTTTGCCATTAGGGCAAAGTGAATCTCTGAGCCCCAATGCCTGCACATCTTATCTCCCAATTACATGTGAAATAGTATTAATAATAGTGTTTATATACATTTGGAACATTTAATTTTAAAACTTCGATTTTTAGAACCATTCCCTTCCTCCCTTATCACACACTACCTCTGAGAAGATAAGCAATTCAGTATGTATTGTACATGTATAGCTATGCAAAACATTACCACAGTAGATACATTGAAAAAGATGGCTTATATTTCCCTGCCACCCATCCCACCCCCCACCTGGTCCATTCCCTACTTTGATCCTGTCCCTCTTCAAAAGTAGGTACTTCCAACAAACCCACCCCCCTGAATGCCTTCTCCTCCATCACCCCCACCTCATCCCCCTTCCCCCTATTCTCCTCAGGGTGAGATATCCCATTTAGTGTGTATGTGATTCTCTCCCTGAGCCAAATTAAATGACAATAAGGTTTTGCCTTTTTGCCTTCCCATGCTTCCCCTCCCCTGCAACTACTTCCCCTTGCCTCTTCTACATGAGATTGCTTACCCTACCTTTCTCTCCCCATCTCCTCTTGCCACTTTCCTCTCTCATCTCTTAACTTCACCCCTTAAGTATCATCCCTTGCCACCAAATTCAGCCTGTGCCCTCTAAACATGTATACCTATAAACATATATACACACATTCAAATTTGTCGTCATATGCCCACCCTTTTTCAATTGTTTTCATAATGAGAAAGGTTTCATCAGAAACAGTTATTGTTTTCCACGTAGGAATGTAGATAGTTCAACTTTGATAAGTTCCTTTTGATTTCTTTTCCCTGATTATCTTCTCAAGCATCTCTTGCTTCTTTTGTCTTAATGTCAAATTTTCTATTCAACACTGGTTTTTCCCTCAAGAATGCTTGAAAGTGCTCCATTTCACTGAATGAAGTTTTGCTGGGTAGGTGAACCTTGCGTTCAGTCACAGCTCTTTTGTCCTCTGGAATATTATATTCCATGCCTTTCAATCCCTGAGTGTAGAAGCTGCCAGGTCCTGGAAGATTCTGATTGTGTTTACACAAAATTGAAATTGTTTCTTCCTGGATGCTTGTAGTATTTTCTCCTTGATCTGGGAGGTCTGGAACCTGGCTATAATATTCCTAGGAGTTTTGTTTTTGGGATCTTTTTCAGGAGGTGATGAGTGCATTCCTTCAACCTTTGTTTTGCCCTCGAGAATTTCTAGAAGGATGATTTTCTAGGTTCTTTTTTGAACATGGCTTTCAGGGAGTCCAAAATTTTTTACTTATCTTTCCTGGATCTATTTTCCACGTCAGTGGTTTTTCCCATGAGATATCTCACATTGCCTTCTCTTCTTTCATTTGTTTGAATCTATTTAACAGAATCTTGATTTCTCATAAAGTCACTAGCTTCCATTTGCTCCAGACTTACTCTGAAGGAATGAATCTCTTCAGTGAGCTTTGAGATTCTTTTTCCATTTGGCAAATTCGGCTTTTTATAGCATTCTTCTCATTTCCTTTTTGAGCCTCTTTTGCCATTTGAGTTAGTCTGTTTCTGAAGGTGTTATTTTCCTCAATCATGCTGTTGACTGTCACTTCACACTTTTCTTCCATCTTTCTCATTTCTCTTCCCAATTTTCCCCCACTTCTCTTATCTGCTTTTTAAGGTACTCTATGGACTGTAGCCAACTTGTATTTTCATTTGAGGCTTTTGGTATAGGACTTCTGACCTCACAGTCCTCCTCCTGTTCCATGGTTTGATCCTTTTTGCCCCCAAGATAGGAGTCTAAAGTTGCATTTTTCTGTTTACTTTGTTTCCTTTGCCTAGGCATGTTGTCACTTAATTTCTTGATTTTGGGGCTTTTTACCACATTAGGACTCTGCCACCAGACAGGAGAGCTTCTGTCCCAAATGTGGGGTCTTCACAACTTCCAGAGATTGGGTGGCCTCTGTAAATCCCCCACTCACTCTGGCAAATTGTATTCCCACCCCAGACCACCCCCGCCTGCAGACCACAATCCAGATCCAAGTAGTTTGATGCAAGAGCGATTAACCCCCAGACTCGTAGCTGGATGACCCTATAGTTGGCAGACGAGGAGCTGGAGCTGCCACTGATGCTGCAAAAGGGCCTCTGTGTTGCGTTTTTCAGCTTCTTTTCACTCCCAGGGGAGGAAGCTGAGGAGTTCCCAAAATAATGGTGCCAAAGTCTATAGGGCACTAATCTCTCATTTTGTCCTAGGAATATCTATGTTGATAATTCTGGAATGGCCACAGCTGCCGGTGTTCTAGGGTCCCTCCAGCTGGCTGCTGGGCCGGACGCCCTGGGGCTAAAAGCGAGGCTCATGCAGGCCTGGGCTTGGTTCCCAGAGCACTGAGCTGTCGGTTCCCAGCTTGTTGTGCTGCTTGCTCTCAGAGCATTGAGCTTGCAGCTCCCTGCAGGGCTGCTGGGCTGTCCTCAGCGGGAGGTTAGCTTCTATGCTTTGCTCTGTGAGTCCTGGGGCTGCAGAAGTTGCTCAGAGTCCTCTTTTACATTGTTTGGAAGTAGTGTGGGGAAGAGAAACTTGGAAGTGCTTTTTCTACTCAGCCATCTTAGCTGACCCCATTCTTTTTTTTTTTTCTTAATTAATTTATTATTTTGGTTTCAGTT